>JAECXO010000077.1:0-29536 GCA_018152825.1 Scaptomyza hsui
ACGTTTATTTATATCGATTGCATATGTTAAGTACCGATATATCGTAAGTTAGTATTCTAAGTACCGATGTTAGTATTAAGTATTTTTGTATCAAAAAATGGTGCGTCTGGCCACACCAGATCGCTCTGCCTCTTCTCTTCCGGTAACCAAGGCGACGACACGCAATTGCGCGCTATCGGAAACTTGAATTGATTAAATTAAAAGCCATCATCGATATATAAGCCAATATTTACGCTTATTACAACTCAGAAGTGGGATACCCAATCACATCAAGCATTATTTCTGCAGTTTGACCAAGATGGGTCTAACTAAAGACGAGATGTCGAATATGCTGAGGACCCGCGGAGTGCAAGTGCCACCGTCGGCAACTCTGGCGCAGCTGCGCCGGCTGGTCGTGGAACTGGACAAGCTGGACACTGCCTCGTCACCAAACGCGCCCGCTGCCGCTCCGCCGTCTGCCAGCACCCCAACAAATGCAGAGCCAGGTGCACTTATCGTTGACACGACCCTGCCGTCTGCCGTCGGCATTTTCATGCCGCCATTAAATGCGCCTGAAACTGCCGTCGCCCCGCCGCCTGCTGTCGCCCCTCCGTCTGCCATCGCCCTGCCGTCTGCCGCTGCTCAGCTGTCTGCCTTCGCCCAGTCTGCCGCCGCCGCCGTCATCGACGCAGCTATGCCAACGTCGAACGTGCTCGACACTGCCGTCAACGAGACACTACCGCCCTCTGTGCCAAACGCTGCCGTCACCCCGCCGTCTATTGTACCACCTGCCGCCCTACTGCCAACTGCCTGTCCCCCGTCGTCGGATCTGGATGAGCAACTGGCGGTATTGAGGAAACAAAAAGAAATCTTGGAGTTGCACCAGCAGTTGCACACCTGCAAGCCAATTTGGGCACCGCCGCTAGTGCATCGAATCCGCGGGTGACGGACAGTAGCGTTATCGAATCAATGATCCCAAAGTTTTCGGCGGACGATGCATATGACGTGCATAAGTGGATAGACGATTTCGAGGATGCGAGCGACATACTACAGCTGGACGACAGACTAAGGTAAGTCGCATGTCGGCGGCTGTTGGAGGGCACAGCAGCAGTGCTCGTATGTACAATAACAGTGAGGAGCTGCGAGCAGCTCAGGGACACTCTACGTCAGGAGTTCGGGCGAGTGAAGAGTGTCGACGAGGTGTATCTTGCGTTACGGAACAGGCGTCGCAAGCAAGGGGAGAGTCACCTACGGTACGCAATAGAGATGCAGGAGATCGCTCTGGGCGCACCAATTCCTGAGTCAGAACTGGTTGACTTCATCATTGAAGGACTGCGCGATAGCTCAGCTGCGGTGGGCATGTTGTATGGAGCCAAAGATGTCGCCGAGCTGAAGTTGCTGCTTGGAAGGTACGAGCGCCGGAAAGCCCAAATGAATGCGAGCCGACAAGTGGCTGCCGTCAGTCAACCTCTGCCGAAGCAAGCTGCCGTCCCCACACCGCCGTCGAGAGCTGCTGTCTCTGAGATGAGAGAGGTGCGATGCTTCAACTGCTCCGAGTTCGGGCATTATAAGTCGCACTGCCCGATGCCATACAGGCCCGCAAATTCATGATTCAAGTGCGGGCAAATGGAGCACCGTCGCCACCAAATGCCGCTGCCGACTGTACATTTAAGTCTGCCGAAGAAGGAGAATTGATCGAGAAGGTTGATCATTTACAGATGGTGAGTGTTGCTGTTGTGTCAGATCAAGTGAAAAGCAGTGAGTTCACAAGCATTTTCTCTCTCCTCGATTCTGGTAGTCCTAGAAGCTTTATTCGGCAATCGGAAGTGCCACCCTATTATAAATTGAAGTACTGTCCGATAAACTGCCGTGGGCTGGGCAATAGCCGCCTTACGTCTCTGGGATAGGTTCACTGCGAAATTAAAATACTAGGCCAGCGTGTACTACACACGCTAGATATACTGCCGAACAACGCGACCAACCTTCCAATAATTCTGATTTTTTCCGAAAAACAAGTATTAGTTTATGTAAATTTAGGAAAAAGTATACGAAAGAAATACTGCTACAGATTAAAGAAAATAATGAAGTCCATAATAAGAAACTCACTGCTGTTCTAAATTCATTTGATTTGTATAAACCAGACGTCAGACGCACAATAACTACAGATGAGTCAGCCCGGTCGCTTATTGAGAATCAGCTTATGCCCTCCGCCTTAAAGTCGTGTACTACTAAAAAAAAGTGTCCTGTCGAGTCTGACGTTCTGCTGGGTGAGGCTCTGGCAGCCATTAATGCAATCGAACTACCCGCTGTCAGTGAAAACGAATTCGATATAGAACCGACTCTGCCACCAGAACAATCTGCAGAGCTGCAGTCGGTTATTTCCGCCTCGTATACGAATGTCCCTCCGGAACTGATTAAACCAACCGACTACGAAATGAAGATTGAGCTGACGAATCAAACCCCCATTTTCTGCCGTCCCCGCCGTTTGTCTCATTACGAGCGCAATGAGGTGCGCCAGATATGTGATGACCTATTGAAGGCCGGAATTATCCGGCATAGTAGTTCACCCTACGCTTCCGCTATAGTGCCTGTTCGAAAAAAAATAACACCTTTAGGAAATGTGTTGACTATCGTCCGCTGAATAAGATTACTGTTCGTGACCATTTTCCGATTCCGTTGTTAGAGGATTGTGTCGACCACTTGGGGGGTAAATCGTTCTTTACTGTCTTAGATTTGGAAAATGGGTTCCACCACGTTAAGATGCACCCCGATTCAATTAAATACACTGCCTTTGTAACACCTGATGGGCAATTCGCATGCCGTTTGGCCTATGTAATGGTCCCCAGTTTTTGCTAGATTTGTATACTTTGTGTTGAAAGATTTGATCAATAGAGGTCAACTGGTGATTTATATGGACGACATCTTAATCGCGTCGAGTGATTTTGAAACCCATCTGCAAGTGCTGAAAGAGACACTGTATACCTTACGAGTGAATGGATTATGCCTCAAACTGTCTAAGTGTCGCTTCGCGTATAAAGAGCTGGAGTATTTAGGGTATTTAGCGAACTCTTCCGGTATTACCCGAAACCAGCTCATCTTCAAGCTATTGAAAGTCTGCCGGAACCCCGAGATAGAAAAGAATTGGAACGCTGTCAGGGTCTCTTTTCGTACTTCCGCCGTTTTGTACCCAATTTTGCCAAAATCGCTTATCCGTTGTCGCGTCTACTGAAGAAAGATGCCCTTACGTTTTCTCTGACGAGTGTCGTGAATCTTTCCGAACCCTGCAGTCTAAACTAATTGAGTCCCCTGTGCTGTCCATTTACAATCCGAAGTCAGAAACCGAGTTGCATTGCGATGCTAGCTCAGTAGTTTAGTAGACTAGACACCGCTGCATATGTGGATGACTTGAACCTTGATTTTCAATTACAACTGATGCAGAATCGCGATCAGGAAATTGTTAAGCTGCGGGGTGTCTTAGAAAACCAAGAGATTGCCGGTTTCGAGATGCAGGATGGTGTCGTGTATCGCCGATCACCGACCGACGTGCTCCAGCTTTATGTCCCTGCCGGAATGATTAACAATGTCATACGAACGGTTCATGAAAAGTTAGGTCATTCGTCCACTGAGAAGTGTTGTACACAGATAAAAAAACATTATTGGTTTCCGTATATGAAATCGTACGTTAACAATTTTATTAAAAACTGCCTCAAATGCATTTACTATTCCCCTTCCGCTCATAATAATAATGCTACCCTGCATAGTATTCCGAAAATCCCTCTGCCGTTTGATACTCTTCATATTGACCACTTAGGACCCCTTCCGTCCATCCAGTCCAGGAAAAAGTATCTGTTAGTCGTTATTGATGCCTTTACCAAGTTCGTCAAGTTGTACCCGGCCGCTACCACTAATTCCCGGGAAGCGTGTCACACTCTGGAGACAGAGTATTTTCCGAACTATAGCCGACCCCGCCGAATTATAAGTGATCGAGGTACTTGCTTCACTTCCGCTGAATTTGCCACATTCCTGCTGTCCCACCATATAATCCATGTCCAAAATGCTACTGCCTCCCCTCGGGCCAATGGTCAGGTGGAACGCGTCAATCGAGTCTTGGGACCCATGCTTGGCAAGTTGACGGAACCATTGGATCATGCCGATTGGGTGAAGCAACTTCCGAACATTGAGTTCGCCCTGAACAATTCAATTCATTCCACAACTAAATTTGCACCCTCGGTCCTCCTTTTCGGTGTCGAACAGCGTGGCACTGTTATAGACGAGCTGACTGAGCGTTTAGGAGATAAATTTATTGAAAACGTGTCAACAGCTGATATCCGTAAGATTGCCCTGCAGAACATAGCCAAGTCTCAAGATTATAACACGAAGTACTTTAGTAAATGTCATCGTCCCGCCGTTCATTTTGAGGAAGGCGACTTCGTCGTCATCAAAAATGTTGATACGACGGCCGGCATAAACAAGAAACGCATTAGGCGATACCGCGGTCCATATGTCATTCATAAGAAACTCCCAAATGATCGGTATGTCATCCGGGACGTTGAAGGGTCTCAGCTCACACAACTTCCGTACGACGGGGTATTAGAATCATCCAAACTCAAATTGTGGCTCACCCCTGATCAAAATTGTGCAAGCAACACTCGACCATTGGTGGGGGGCCCTAGGTATACAACTATTTAGAGTAAATGGAATCGTGGTCGATTCCGCTGTCAGGACGGCCGAGTTGTAAAGTACTTATTTATTCATTCAATATATATTCACGTTTATTTATATCGATTGCATATGTTAAGTACCGATATATCGTAAGTTAGTATTCTAAGTACCGATGTTAGTATTAAGTATTTTTGTATCAAAAAATGGTGCGTCTGGCCACACCAGATCGCTCTGCCTCTTCTCTTCCGGTAACCAAGGCGACGACACGCAATTGCGCGCTATCGGAAACTTGAATTGATTAAATTAAAAGCCATCATCGATATATAAGCCAATATTTACGCTTATTACAACTCAGAAGTGGGATACCCAATCACATCAAGCATTATTTCTGCAGTTTGACCAAGATGGGTCTAACTAAAGACGAGATGTCGAATATGCTGAGGACCCGCGGAGTGCAAGTGCCACCGTCGGCAACTCTGGCGCAGCTGCGCCGGCTGGTCGTGGAACTGGACAAGCTGGACACTGCCTCGTCACCAAACGCGCCCGCTGCCGCTCCGCCGTCTGCCAGCACCCCAACAAATGCAGAGCCAGGTGCACTTATCGTTGACACGACCCTGCCGTCTGCCGTCGGCATTTTCATGCCGCCATTAAATGCGCCTGAAACTGCCGTCGCCCCGCCGCCTGCTGTCGCCCCTCCGTCTGCCATCGCCCTGCCGTCTGCCGCTGCTCAGCTGTCTGCCTTCGCCCAGTCTGCCGCCGCCGCCGTCATCGACGCAGCTATGCCAACGTCGAACGTGCTCGACACTGCCGTCAACGAGACACTACCGCCCTCTGTGCCAAACGCTGCCGTCACCCCGCCGTCTATTGTACCACCTGCCGCCCTACTGCCAACTGCCTGTCCCCCGTCGTCGGATCTGGATGAGCAACTGGCGGTATTGAGGAAACAAAAAGAAATCTTGGAGTTGCACCAGCAGATTGCACACCTGCAAGCCAATTTGGGCACCGCCGCTAGTGCATCGAATCCGCGGGTGACGGACAGTAGCGTTATCGAATCAATGATCCCAAAGTTTTCGGCGGACGATGCATATGACGTGCATAAGTGGCTAGACGATTTCGAGGATGCGAGCGACATACTACAGCTGGACGACAGACTAAGGTAAGTCGCATGTCGGCGGCTGTTGGAGGGCACAGCAGCAGTGCTCGTACGTACAATAACAGTGAGGAGCTACGAGCAGCTCAGGGACACTCTACGTCAGGAGTTCGGGCGAGTGAAGAGTGTCGAGGAGGTGTATCTTGCGTTACGGAACAGGCGTCGCAAGCAAGGGGAGAGTCACCTACGGTACGCAATAGAGATGCAGGAGATCGCTCTGGGCGCACCAATTCCTGAGTCAGAACTGGTTGACTTCATCATTGAAGGACTGCGCGATAGCTCAGCTGCGGTGGGCATGTTGTATGGAGCCAAAGATGTCGCCGAGCTGAAGTTGCTGCTTGGAAGGTACGAGCGCCGGAAAGCCCAAATGAATGCGAGCCGACAAGTGGCTGCCGTCAGTCAACCTCTGCCGAAGCAAGCTGCCGTCCCCACACCGCCGTCGAGAGCTGCTGTCTCTGAGATGAGAGAGGTGCGATGCTTCAACTGCTCCGAGTTCGGGCATTATAAGTCGCACTGCCCGATGCCATACAGGCCCGCAAATTCATGATTCAAGTGCGGGCAAATGGAGCACCGTCGCCACCAAATGCCGCTGCCGACTGTACATTTAAGTCTGCCGAAGAAGGAGAATTGATCGAGAAGGTTGATCATTTACAGATGGTGAGTGTTGCTGTTGTGTCAGATCAAGTGAAAAGCAGTGAGTTCACAAGCATTTTCTCTCTCCTCGATTCTGGTAGTCCTAGAAGCTTTATTCGGCAATCGGAAGTGCCACCCTATTATAAATTGAAGTACTGTCCGATAAACTGCCGTGGGCTGGGCAATAGCCGCCTTACGTCTCTGGGAAAGGTTCACTGCGAAATTAAAATACTAGGCCAGCGTGTACTACACACGCTAGATATACTGCCGAACAACGCGACCAACCTTCCAATAATTCTGGGGAGGATTTTTTCCGAAAAACAAGTATTAGTTTATGTAAATTTAGGAATAAGTATACGAAAGAAATACTGCTACAGATTAAAGAAAATAATGAAGTCCATAATAAGAAACTCACTGCTGTTCTAAATTCATTTGATTTGTATAAACCAGACGTCAGACGCACAATAACTACAGATGAGTCAGCCCGGTCGCTTATTGAGAATCAGCTTATGCCCTCCGCCTTAAAGTCGTGTACTACTAAAAAAAAAGTGTCCTGTCGAGTCTGACGTTCTGCTGGGTGAGGCTCTGGCAGCCATTAATGCAATCGAACTACCCGCTGTCAGTGAAAACGAATTCGATATAGAACCGACTCTGCCACCAGAACAATCTGCAGAGCTGCAGTCGGTTATTTCCGCCTCGTATACGAATGTCCCTCCGGAACTGATTAAACCAACCGACTACGAAATGAAGATTGAGCTGACGAATCAAACCCCCATTTTCTGCCGTCCCCGCCGTTTGTCTCATTACGAGCGCAATGAGGTGCGCCAGATATGTGATGACCTATTGAAGGCCGGAATTATCCGGCATAGTAGTTCACCCTACGCTTCCGCTATAGTGCCTGTTCGAAAAAAAAATAGCACCTTAAGGAAATGTGTTGACTATCGTCCGCTGAATAAGATTACTGTTCGTGACCATTTTCCGATTCCGTTGTTAGAGGATTGTGTCGACCACTTGGGGGGTAAATCGTTCTTTACTGTCTTAGATTTGGAAAATGGGTTCCACCACGTTAAGATGCACCCCGATTCAATTAAATACACTGCCTTTGTAACACCTGATGGGCAATTCGCATGCCGTTTGGCCTATGTAATGGTCCCCCAGTTTTTGCTAGATTTGTATACTTTGTGTTGAAAGATTTGATCAATAGAGGTCAACTGGTGATTTATATGGACGACATCTTAATCGCGTCGAGTGATTTTGAAACCCATCTGCAAGTGCTGAAAGAGACACTGTATACCTTACGAGTGAATGGATTATGCCTCAAACTGTCTAAGTGTCGCTTCGCGTATAAAGAGCTGGAGTATTTAGGGTATTTAGCGAACTCTTCCGGTATTACCCCGAAACCAGCTCATCTTCAAGCTATTGAAAGTCTGCCGGAACCCCGAGATAGAAAAGAATTGGAACGCTGTCAGGGTCTCTTTTCGTACTTCCGCCGTTTTGTACCCAATTTTGCCAAAATCGCTTATCCGTTGTCGCGTCTACTGAAGAAAGATGCCCCTTACGTTTTCTCTGACGAGTGTCGTGAATCTTTCCGAACCCTGCAGTCTAAACTAATTGAGTCCCCTGTGCTGTCCATTTACAATCCGAAGTCAGAAACCGAGTTGCATTGCGATGCTAGCTCAGTAGTTTAGTAGACTAGACACCGCTGCATATGTGGATGACTTGAACCTTGATTTTCAATTACAACTGATGCAGAATCGCGATCAGGAAATTGTTAAGCTGCGGGGTGTCTTAGAAAACCAAGAGATTGCCGGTTTCGAGATGCAGGATGGTGTCGTGTATCGCCGATCACCGACCGACGTGCTCCAGCTTTATGTCCCTGCCGGAATGATTAACAATGTCATACGAACGGTTCATGAAAAGTTAGGTCATTCGTCCACTGAGAAGTGTTGTACACAGATAAAAAAACATTATTGGTTTCCGTATATGAAATCGTACGTTAACAATTTTATTAAAAACTGCCTCAAATGCATTTACTATTCCCCTTCCGCTCATAATAATAATGCTACCCTGCATAGTATTCCGAAAATCCCTCTGCCGTTTGATACTCTTCATATTGACCACTTAGGACCCCTTCCGTCCATCCAGTCCAGGAAAAAGTATCTGTTAGTCGTTATTGATGCCTTTACCAAGTTCGTCAAGTTGTACCCGGCCGCTACCACTAATTCCCGGGAAGCGTGTCACACTCTGGAGACAGAGTATTTTCCGAACTATAGCCGACCCCGCCGAATTATAAGTGATCGAGGTACTTGCTTCACTTCCGCTGAATTTGCCACATTCCTGCTGTCCCACCATATAATCCATGTCCAAAATGCTACTGCCTCCCCTCGGGCCAATGGTCAGGTGGAACGCGTCAATCGAGTCTTGGGACCCATGCTTGGCAAGTTGACGGAACCATTGGATCATGCCGATTGGGTGAAGCAACTTCCGAACATTGAGTTCGCCCTGAACAATTCAATTCATTCCACAACTAAATTTGCACCCTCGGTCCTCCTTTTCGGTGTCGAACAGCGTGGCACTGTTATAGACGAGCTGACTGAGCGTTTAGGAGATAAATTTATTGAAAACGTGTCAACAGCTGATATCCGTAAGATTGCCCTGCAGAACATAGCCAAGTCTCAAGAATATAACACGAAGTACTTTAGTAAATGTCATCGTCCCGCCGTTCATTTTGAGGAAGGCGACTTCGTCGTCATCAAAAATGTTGATACGACGGCCGGCATAAACAAGAAACGCATTAGGCGATACCGCGGTCCATATGTCATTCATAAGAAACTCCCAAATGATCGGTATGTCATCCGGGACGTTGAAGGGTCTCAGCTCACACAACTTCCGTACGACGGGGTATTAGAATCATCCAAACTCAAATTGTGGCTCACCCCTGATCAAAATTGTGCAAGCAACACTCGACCATTGGTGGGGGCCCTAGGTATACAACTATTTAGAGTAAATGGAATCGTGGTCGATTCCGCTGTCAGGACGGCCGAGTTGTAAAGTACTTATTTATTCATTCAATATATATTCACGTTTATTTATATCGATTGCATATGTTAAGTACCGATATATCGTAAGTTAGTATTCTAAGTACCGATGTTAGTATTAAGTATTTTTGTATCAAAAAATGGTGCGTCTGGCCACACCAGATCGCTCTGCCTCTTCTCTTCCGGTAACCAAGGCGACGACACGCAATTGCGCGCTATCGGAAACTTGAATTGATTAAATTAAAAGCCATCATCGATATATAAGCCAATATTTACGCTTATTACAATACTTAATTTAAATATTTAGCATATCAATTTAAAATTAAAACATATGGTAAACTAGTATGAAAAATGTTTACTTTAAATATGAATTTTTGACAATGCTTGTCACTTTAAAATAAATATGTTTTAATGTTAAATTGAACATGCATTGTCATTTTGAAGTTTACGCATTTTGTTTTAAGGTGCAGGCACTTAAAAGTAAAGACGTTTCATGTTCATTTTGCTGATTTACTATGTTTTTAGTTGAATCAACATTGTTTATAGTGATTTTTAGTATGTTTCATACTTAAAAGCCGCATAGTAAAATTTACTATTTTCGTAGTGGATTCTTGTGGCGTTTTTTCTCTGGGTGTATCAAATTACGCAGAAAAAATTAATCCTTTATATGGTTTGCTCAAGAAAAATGTAAAATTCATGTGGTCAACTAACTGTCAAAAGGCTTTTGAAAACATTAAGAAAGAGATTGTTTCAGATCATGTCTTAGTTCATTTTGACAGTTCCCTACCTATCATGTTGTCTACTGATGCAAGTTATACCGCAGTAGCTGGAATTTTATCACGCAAGTTCCCTGATAATACCACAAGACCAGTAGCGTTTATATCAAGAGCGTTAACAAAAACTGAACGAAATTATAGCACATTAGAAAAGGAAGCGCTAGCAAATATTTTTTGTGTAACCAAGCTTAAGCAATACTTGCTTGGAAAACACTTCATATTAAGGACAGATCATAAACCTCTACTATTTCTATTTGGTGAAGGCAAAGGATTACCACAAATGGCTTCGGCTAGAATCCAAAGATGGGCTTTCACATTATCAGGATTCAATTACTCAATAGAGTACATTAAAGGAAAAAACAATGACGCAGACGAACTTTCAAGAATACCACAGTCAGAAACAGCATGCGATTCAGAAGAAAGTAATTTTATATGCTACACTGAAGCAAACAATCCTTTATTTTTGACGTTTAAAGAAATAGCTATAGAAACAAAGCGAGATTCTACCTTATCTAAGGTCATGCATGCAGTTAAAGAAAGCAAAGTTGAGAATTTGAGAGGCAAGGAGTTTGAACATTACAAAAACAAAGCCCTTGAATTATCAGTAGAACGTGATTGTGTTCTATGGGGTTTCAGAACAATCGTTCCCTGTAAACTACAGAAATCAGTACTTAATGAGCCGTTCATCGTTCACATATGGGTATAGTAAAAACTAAGGGTCTAGCAAGATCATATGTTTGGTGGCCAAACATAGATGCAGACATTGAAAGAATTATAAAAAATTGTAAACACTGTCAAGAGTTGGGCTCCAACCCAGAAAAATGTACATTGATACCTTGGCAACCTAAAAATTCAGTTTGGAGCAGAATCCATGTAGATTATGCCGGACCAATCAATAATTATTATCTGTTCGTGATAATTGATTCATTCACGAAATGGGTTGAGGTATTCAAAACAAAAGATATCACGTCATCTTTTACAATAAATTCTTTAAGAGAAATTTTTTGGCGTTATGGTTTGGAAGACACTCTAGTAAGCGATAATGGTAGACAGTTTACTTCTATAGAATTCAAAGATTTTGTTGACAAGAACGGTATCAAGCACATATTCACAGCACCAGGGCATCCTGCTACAAATGGTCAAGCTGAGAATTTTGTAAAAACTCTAAAAAAAAATCAGTTATAGCATCACTGAATAGTAAAACAAGTGGAATTTTGATACAATATTAAATGAATTCTTGTTTGATTACAGAAACTCTAAGCACTGTACAACAAATGAAAGTCCTTCAAAACTTTTTTTTGGCAGACAACTAAAATCGCGCTTTAGTTTGCTTAAACCACGTTTAGTTAGGGACACTATAATAAAAAGTCAGGAAAGGAGTATTGTTAATCATAAAGGGAAAAGAAGTATTGATTTCAACAAAAATGAACCAGTTTTTATACGTGATTATAGGGATCCAAACAAACCTAAATGGTCAGAAGCTTTAGTGAAACAGAAACTGGGCCCTAGATCTTATATATGCATAAATATTCACAATAACAAAGAAATAAAACGTCATTCAAATCAAATGCGTAAAACAACAAAAATAAGTAATGAAGATTGTTCTGATCAACTTGGTGATGGAGAGATGTGGACAATCAAGAAGAACCTATGAAACTAAGACCACGTAAAGATGGCAAAGTAGTTAGAAATAATAAAGATTGAAACAAGTATAAATGATTTGAATAAGTTAAGTTGTTCTGTATGGACGAACAAATAATGAAACATGAAATGTAATATCATAACTTAAGTTGAATATGTATGAACACTTCAATTGTATTATAATTGTAAGCAAAGAAACTTAAGTAGAGGCATGATATGTATGATTTAAATGATGTACATTCAATGTTTGATCGTGCACATCCATCTAATGACATTGATAGATTTAGAATATCGATACAACATCGATACAAAAATAAGCGATCATTCTTATGTACATGCGATAACACGCACACTAATATGGTGTTCACACTACGGTTGCGTTTTGCGTTTTGCGTTAAATGCCAACAAGCAGCTTCTTTCCCAATACAAATAGCATAGGGGCCTAGTGGTGACAAAAAGTTGAGTTTAGTTTGGATGCAGTTGCGTGTATTCGGCTTACGTAACTAATATATTCGATTGACTAAAAAGGAACTGCCCATTTTCGTATATCGTTCTCAACTATCACCACTAATTCAAAAAACGGTTTGCCGGCAAACAATGAAAAAAATAAACAGCAATTAATTGTTAACATGTCGCAACAAAATGGTAAGCATTTGTTTTTTTTTAAATATAATATGTATGTTTAAAACATTTTAACTTAATTACAGGCTATGATAAGAGATTTTTGTGGTCGACTGCAACAACGAAATCGCTTATAGAGCTTTGGGAAGACAACATTGATGGGTTTCGGGGAGCCCGGAAAAACTCCCATACTTATAAGGAAATGGCGGAGAAAGTGAAAGATTATGGACCATCGCACATGGAAATTAAAAACAAAGTGGAAAACCTTATGAAAAAATACAGGCAAGTTTAAGAAAAAAATACAGCTTTTTGATTAACTTATGTTAATTACTTATTTCCATAAATGTATTTATAGGGCTGAATGTGCAAAGGTGGGACCTTCCGGTGGCACGCCCTCTTCGTGGGAGTATTTTGAAAGCGTGGCCAGTGCACTGAAAATGTCGGACACTGTGGGCAACCATCCCATAGCCGATAGCCTAGGTAATATATTGAATTAAAACAATTGCATATATTTAATATTGTATAATACAATTCTTACAGACTTCTCGCGGTTTATTGAAGAGAAGCCGAGCTGCAGCGACAACTCGATGACAGAGACGTCATGTTCGGGGGCAAAGAGACGGTAGGTCGACAACTCAGCAAAATAAGTTTTATTGAGGAGGAAAAATTGGCGGTTATGAAGCAATTGGCGGAAGATTCGGCCAAGTTCCAGAACGAAGCTTTGAATATCATTAGAGCCCGTCATGCGGAGTAGTTTATAATAAAATTACAAATAATGGCATAAATCTTAATTGTTTATTTAATTTTCATTATTATTTAAAAACTCTATAGCTAAAGCTTGACGAACTGCTTCGGCACTAGCATTCATATTAGCCCACAAGTGTCCAAATGCTACGACGGCGTCCTGGGTCATCTAGCAAAGCAAATGTTGCTGCAGACGTTCCCGCCATATTCATGCATTTTGTCAACATTGCATTATTCTGCTCCATTGCACATAATAGTTAAAAAAGATTGCTTGAATTCATATTTTTCTTTTAATATAATTATTTTCTATCAGCGAAATCAAAACAAAGCAGCTGCTGCTCACTTCACGTATAACGCATAACGCACTTTTGTGCCAGTGTAAACACCAATTCTGCGTTATTGCGTCGATGACGATATCGATAGCAAACTCGCTGTAGTATAAACGCCACATAACAAAGTTCCTAATAAACGCGTGCAAGAGACACAACATTTATGAACCTTCGGAAGTAAGAACATAGTCCCAAAAAGCCTTGAACGGCATGTGTTTTATCAGGTACCGGGAAATTTTGAACTGCCTCTATGCCTTTGTCATCGGCGCGAATGCATTCTTTTGTTATCAGAAATCCTAGGTATTTTATGCTCGATTGTAAAAATTCGCATTTGTCCATGCGTAACTCTAATTTGTTCTGAGACAGCCTTTTAAATACTTCTGTAAGTGTTTCCAAATGTTCGTTTATGTTTTTGCTAGCCACCATAATATCGTCCATGTATATTGTAACTTTGTTCTCCCAAATTAAGTCGGAAAAAATTGTTTTTATGAACCGTTGAAATACAGCCGAAGCTGTCTTTAATCCCATTGGCATTCTAAGGAATTAAATTGTCCCAATGGTGTAACAAATGATGCGTATTTAACTAACTCTTTTTCTACAAATATATGAAAAGAACCCATTTTTAAGATCTTGCTTTGAAAACACTGCTTTTTTGACTAGACTGTCTAGTAGATCGTCAATCAGTGGTAGTGGATAGTTATCCTTAACTAACACCGTGTTAAGTTTTCTAAAGTCTATGCATAGTCTTAGGTCTCCTGTTTTTTTCTTAACTAAAACTATTGGCGAAGCGTATTCGGAACTGCTGGGTTGTATAATTCCGTTTTTTAAGTATTCGTCTAACAGTTGTTGTAATTTTCTAGGGTTGCAGCTAAATGGCTGAGATTTTTATAAATTAAGTTTTATCTCACATTTGACTACTGGTTCGTCTGGCTCTTCTGCGCTTACGTAGTAGTTTTCTATTTTCCGCTTAAAATTGCATTGTGTTGCATAGCTAACATTGTTTCCGATATTGTATTCAATTGCTGTGTCTTCTATAAAGTTAATGTCCAGTATTTCATTGTGAAAATTTTCCTTAAGAATGTCGGTGCTGTTTGTGTTTTTATTACTTTTTGGCTGTTCTTCACTGTCGTTTGTTGACTGACTGGGAGAAATAGCCTTAACTGTTGAATTAACTTTATGAAGAGCGGTTTGAATGACTGTTGAATTATTTCTAGGATTAACTGTTTTCATAAGTGTTGCATTGGTCTTAAGACTAACTGTTTTCATAACTGTTGCATTGCTTTTAGGACTAACTGTTTTCATAACTGTTGCATTAACTTCGGGACTAAATGTTTTCATAACGTTTTTACTAGTTTCGGGTACTTCATTGATATAACTGTTGTATTAATTTTCGGCATAGCTGTTGGCATAACTGTCTGAAAAACCGTTTCACTTTTTGTCTCATAGTTTGGTATATTAATTCGAACCGTTTCCATATTTCTATTTCGAGTTGCCGTTTTCTCAACCGCAACCATCTTCAAGGTGCTGAAGTCTAAATTAAGATCGCATGCGTACATGAAATCTCTCCCTAGGACTGCATCATGGCTCATTGACTCGTTTGCGACAACATTTAAATGAAAATAACATTTCTTTGTTTTGTTCTTTAACACATAACAAATGCATTTTCCATAAATTTTTAATTGGCTATGATTGAGGCCGAAATACGAATTTAATTCTGGTTGCAGTGCGATTTCATTTTGAACACGATATTTTTTTATGAATGATATGGGACTACCCGAGTCTATGAGGCATTCTGCAATCAATGGGTAAATAATAGCGCCTTCAAAATATATTCTAAATTGTCTTACATAACTGTTTACAAGGTTGCTCTTTCTATCCGGACATTGTCCCACGAAGTGATTAAACATACCACATGCATAACATGATCCAGGCTCACGCTTTGGTTTGCGACAAATTGCAATTAACATATCGCACCTTCTTGTTGTATTCTGATTTGGGCAGTGCGCGATCCGCTTTGTATACTTCTTTCCTTGGGAACTGTTTTCGCGCAAACGCCTTTAACATCTGCGCTGGTTCGTGGGAACACTGAATGCGTGCTTGGTTGCGCAAACTTGGCGACGGAATGCCATTTATATTGTTTTCCAGCAACTCCTCCTTATCGATGTTGACTTGGTTGGCCAACCTTAATTTGTCCTTGTAGTAGGATGCGAAATTCTCTCCATACTGCCATTGGCGCTTTTGGAATGTACTCCGATTTCCTGACTTGGATGTTGTCTCGCCAAACGCCATTATCAAGTGTTCCAACAGTTTGCCTTTCAATTTTGCCAACACTACCAAATGGCAGTAGGTGTTGCTTAAACCGTAGATATGCGCAATGTTTTTTACTTGTCACTTCTTTTGCAAAAGCAAGTGCTGCTGTAGTCGATTTGCAAAGTTTGTTTACATTTGCGGCTTGGTGTTGAAAAACGTCGCCGCGGGTAACATTGCCCAACACAGTGATGTTATCGCCGAAATTATCGTTGCTGTTAACAACATAAATATCATTGCTGTTATTGTTGCTATCGCATAGACGAATAAATGTAAAAAGACTGGCAACCAGAGCCGGCGATGTTCTGTTAAACTAACATAGCACAATTTCGAAGCATACACAAGGGGAAACAGAATATAGCGAGGAATTTTTGTCATTTGCTTTGGCAGGTTTCCCCTCCATACTCGCCGAATTAAGTCGGCCATTATTGTTTTCATTTTGTTTTGATTGCAAAGTGTGCGATGTGCCGGACAAAGATTGTTTGTTGCCGCACTTCATTTCTCTTGTTGTTGTCGCAGAAATTGAGTTTTGCAATTTTAGACTTTTGCTTGAATCTGGTTGCTGCTACCCTAGCAAGGAAGGGTAGTTTGACTTTATTTAAACTTTGTGTTATTAAATAGATAAACGCAATATACTTAATTATGATATTTTTTAAATGTGTTTTGGCCATAAGGAAAGGCACTTATAACTAATTAAATGTAATTTATATATCTTAATGTAAAATTTAGAATAACATTTAAAAAAACGTACTATGCTTTCAAATACTTATCTTTCTATACTAAGCTTATATTTGTGGTTTTATAGACAATAACTAATTATTGTCACATAGGGTATTTTTAATCTGTGCAGTTTTAAATGTCAGCAACTGCTACTTTAGCTGCCTTGGAGCGTTTTCTTATTCTTCTTGTTCACATACACAATGTGTATTACACATGCATACACACAAATACGAGCCTGACCTAGGCTACGTTTCGTGCGTTTTCTTTGCCTAGGTGTCCACAACAATATGCATACACACAAAGACAGACCAGACTACCCTTTGAAAGTCAGCCGCCGTTTTTATTTTAAAATAAATAATTGTATTTAATATTAAAATATTTATATAAAACACGAATGTACTATATATTTAAAATAAAAAAGCAAAAAGAAAAAAATAAAGGGTTTGATTAATTTGGCTGGGGGGTTGAACTTGGGTCAAAAAACATTTTACAAAGAAGGATCTAGCTAGCTCCGCCACGACCGCTCTTGCAGGTTGATGACTTGAGGTTGGTCTTATTTTGTGTTCAATGTAATGGAACACAAAAGGAAATGAAATCAAAAACAAAAGTTTACGCGCGTTAGAATAAGTGGATAAAGGAAAAATAAACCAAAAATTGCGTCTTTTAATGCTTTTTGGATACTTTTGTGCTGACGATTGAAGCGACTAGTTGAGATCTAAAGCGATTAAACAAAAGTGCGATATACAACAAGTTTTTTTCAAAACTAAAAGCCCTAAAATATTATTTATACTTTTATTTGCTTAATTTTATGTTATTTGTTCCATTTCAATATGGAAAACATTGTTAAAAGAGTAGTTTACAAGTGCGTAGTGAAAAGTTGCATTGGGGGCAACAAATGCGAATTTATTAAATACTTTATAATGATTACGAAAAAGTTGAGTTCTTATTATAGAAATGAATAAAAAAACTAAAACGTAGAAAAAAAAAAATTATAAACATATATAAAAACATCAACTCGAACGCGGTGTTGAACCCGGGGTTGAACAACTACAGCAGGCAAGCACTTATCCATACATTTTTGCAGCCAGCAAATAATAATATTATTATATATAATAAATGATTTTAACTTAGTTTTCTTAATGTATAATACTATAAAAATTGGCTTCATAATATTAATTCAATCGTAATCAACGCGTAAATGCATATTAGTGCACATGACCTGCGAAAAAAATCATAATCAGCAGGGCATAAACAAAACGCAAAATACAAATATGGCGCCAAACGCAGGTTGAAAACAAAGAAGCAAAATTCAAAACAAACGCAGCTGTGCGATGTTAGGGGAACTTGCCGCTACTCGTTACTTGTGTATGCTTCGAAAATGTGCTGAGGCTCTCTGTTGCGTTAACATCGCCGGCTCTGGTTACCAGTCTTTTTACATTTATTCGTCTATGGCTATCGATCTTGCAGCCGTTAACAGTTGCCTTGCCTCTGTTACTGTTGTCGTGGCCGCGGATGTCGGCGCCGCTGTTGTCGCCGATGTTGTTGTTTCTTTTGGCGCCGTCTTTACCGTTTTCTTTGTAACCGTTTATAATCGAAATGCGTAGCTGCTGTAGCAAATTTTTAGCATCCTCAATTTTGCGATGTGATTTTTGTAGCTCATCACTCTCGTTGTTTTGAACATGTTGAAGCACGTCGGCTGCCGTCACCGAATAGACGCGTGTTGCTTTCAAGTTGCGCTGTAGCTGGTTTTCGTCGTCGCTCGCCGATTCTAACGGTTCTTGTACCGTAACGGTGACGTCTGTTTCGCCGCGGACTGTCTTCTTGTTGCGTTGGTCTTGAAACTGCGTCGTAGCGTTGCCTCTGTGTGTCGCAATCCCTGGCTGCTCCGTGATGAGGTTTCCATCTGACTCCGAGCCTGGCAAAACGCCACGATATATCGCTTGCCTTGCATTTAAGCGAATTACAAGTTCTGCGTTGGTGCCCGTGGTTGGCAATCCAAACACAGCAAGCCAATTTTTTAATTGCACTACCGAAAATTCATTTAAATTTATATCACTCATCGTGAGCATGATCCCACTTCTGAATTTGTAGTCGGACGGCAGGAATGATTAAGAGCACTATGTATGTTTTATTTCATGAGAGGTTTAGCACGTCTGCTCGTATCAATAGTTATCCAATGACTGACTCGCGCGCTTCTTGCGCGTCATTCTTAACATTTCTTTTTCTACTTATACATTTCATAATGAGACTTACATTTCTATGTTATGTTATTAATGTGACCGCATAGACGAATAAATGTAAAAAGACTGGTAACCAGAGCCGGCGATGTTAACGCAACAGAGAGCCTCAGCACATTTTCGAAGCATACACAAGTAACGAGTAGCGGCAAGTTCCCCTAACATCGCACAGCTGCATTTGTTTTGACTTTTGCTTCTTTGTTTTCAACCTGCGTTTGGCGCCATATTTGTATTTTGCGTTTTGTTTATGCCCTGCTGATTATGATTTTTTTGCAGGGCATGTGCACTAATATGCATTTACGCGTTGATTACGATTGAATTAATATTATGAAGCCAATTTTTATAGTATTATACATTAAGAAAACTAAGTTAAAAGCATATATTATTTATAATAATATTATTATTTGCTGGCTGCAAAAATGTATGGATAAGTGCTTGCCTGCTGTAGTTGTTCGACCCCGGGTTCAACACCGCGTTCGAGTTAATGTTTTTATATATGTTTATATTTTTTTTTCTACTTTTTAGTTTTTTTATATTCATTTCTATTATAAGAACTCAACTTTTTCGTAATCATTATAAAGTATTTAATAAATTATTAAATCATTAAATAGATACATACAACAAAAATATAAAATTTACAAATAACAAAAATAACAATATATATATATATATATAATACATATTCAATATATACAATTTAAGAAAATTTATAAAATAATACATTAAACAATTATACATATTATTATAAATAAATGTTGTTTAAATTAAAATTAAGCAGCTTGGTGTGCGCGATGAAGTCTGCTCGTCAGCTTGTTGTTCCGTAAAGTTGCACCAGGATGTATGTTTCTGAAACTACAGAAAATTTCATGAATTGTGTATTTATATAAAGTAAAGAGTATAAAAATATGTACAAAACTTATCTTTATATGTGCTATTTATAAAAAGCCATTTTGTAGCTTCCGTTGTGTACATACTCCAGCATATAAATCCAGCGAATTACCTCGCAATGAAAAACAATTATTCGTTTAAAATATATCGGTAAAAGAAAATAAACATTTTAAAAACTTACAAAGCCTCATAGCAGCTTGGCAGTTAGCCGTTGCTCATCTTGGGGTATCGTTAGTGGGTTTTCCTTGCGGGTCATCCTTCTGGCGCGTCTATCCTAAATCATCCTTGGTCATCCTTCTGGAGCATTCATCCCGGGTCATCCTTCTGGGTGGTCCATCCTAGGTCATCCTAAGTAATCCATCTTGGGTCATCCTTCTGGGTGGTCCATCCAAGGTCATCCATCTCTGGCATCCATCTAGGGTCATCCTTCGATGGTATTTTATTATTATATCTACAACAACGCACGAAATGTAGCCTAGGTCAGGCTCGTATTTGTGTGTAAGCAGTGTGTAATACACATTGTGTATGTGAACAAGAAGAATAAGGAAAACGTTCCAAGGCAGCTAAAGTAGCAGTTGCTGACATTTAAAACTGCACAGATTAAAAATACCCTATGTCATAATAATTAGTTATTGTCTATAAAACCACAAATATAAGCTTAGTATTGAAAGATAAGTATTTGAAAGCATAGTACGTTTTTTAAATGTTATTCTAAATTTTACATTAAGATATTTAAATTACATTTAATTAGTTATAAGTGCCTTTCCTTATGGCCAAAACACATTTTAAAAATATCATAATTAAGTATATTGCGTTTATCTATTTAATAACGCAAAGTTTAAATAAAGTCAAACTACCCTTCCTTGCTAGGGTACGTGCAACCAGATTCAAGCAAAAGTCTAAAATTGCAAAACTCAATTTCTGCGACAACAACAAGAGAAATGAAGTGCGGCAACAAACAATCTTTGTCCGGCACATCGCACACTTTGCAATCAAAACAAAATGATAACAATAATGGCCGACTTAATTCGGCGAGTATGGAGGGGAAACCTGCCAAAGCAAATGACAAAAATTACTCGCTATATTCTGTTTCCCCTTGTGTATGCTTCGCAATTGTGCTATGTTAGTTTAACAGAACATCGCCGGCTCTGGTTACCAGTCTTTTTACATTTATTCGTCTATGGTGACCGTGTCAATATGATCAAGACTAGTACTTTGTTGGGGTGATTGTTAGAGGTGGCCTACTACAGTATGTATGCATTGTACTTGTTGACAAGCTGTTATACTCAATTTGACACTGTTAATAGCCAAATATCGTGATATATCGGTATGAAATTTTGTATTTTTGTTGGCTTCAGCACTGTTCACGAAAGATGAGCATCTTCGTAACAGCCAAAGTCCGTAAATAATTTATCAAATAGATGTCGATTCCAACTGGGCAAAATTGAATATGATTCAGATTCACTACATAGGAATCTATTTCAAATATATGCAACATTACCGAGTTCCAATTACATCCGTGCATCCGGCTCTAGTGAAATCGGGGTATAAGTTTGGTTGTTCCAGCTCATTGTTATTAAAAAAAATAATTAAATACAATTTTTCTCCTACGCGTTTCGCTTTGCCGCCTTCATCATGGAGTCTAATTTTTTTAACCCGAACCCATGAAATGGGTAAAAGGGGTATAATATTTTTGTGCAAAAGTATGTAACAGGCAGAAGGAAGCATCTCCGACCCTATAAAGTATATATATTCTTGATCAGCATCAACAGCCGAGTCGATATAGACATGTCCGTCTGTCCGTCCGTCCATTTGTATGTATGAACGCGTAAATCTCACAGACTATAAGAGCTAGAGACTTTAGATTTTGAACATAAGCTCATCTAAGTCCTAGGCAGTACAAGTTTGTTTCCGATTTTCGATAACTTTTTCCGTTTGCTCGAATTTGGAAATTTAACAAGTAAGAAGGCTCTAGTCGAGATTTCCCGACTAGGAGATACCCCGAACCCTATACTTAACGCGCACAGTCATTGTCTGTATGCATCTGTGACCTTAACTTCAATCTTCGATATCTCTGGTTTTTCTCAGCCGATTTCGATGAAATTTTCAGAAAAAATCTATCGTTATCCATTATTTCAACCCCCATTTTTACATTTGTCAAATTCGAGATTTTTTTTGTAATCGATTGCATATGTATATTGGAAACTAGAATAGTTATCGATAATTTGAAACAAACTTGTTCCGCTCATGGTATAGGAGAACTTCTATTCAAAATCTGAAGTCTCTAGCTCTTGTAGTCTCTGAGATCGACGCGTTCATACAGACGGACAGACGGACATGGCTATATCGACTCGGCTGTTGATGCTGATCAAGAATATATATACTTTGTAGGTTCGGAGATGCTTCCTTCTGCCTGTTACATACTTTTGCACAAAACCATTATACCCCTTTTACCCATTTTATGGGTTAGGGGTATAAAAATGGGGGTTGAAATAATGGGTAACGATATAACTTTTCTGAAAGTTTTATCGAAATCGGTTAAGAAACACCAGAGAAGATTGAAGTTTAGTCACAGATGCAAACAGACAATGACTGTACGCGTTATGTACAGGGTTCGGGTTATCTCCTAGTCGGGAAATCTCGACTAGAGCCTTCTTACTTTTTTATTCTGCTCTTTATTAGAAGATATACGTCTGTATAGTTAGGCTTATAACTTTCAACTCAACTCAGCTCTTGGTTTCGATTTAAAATGAAGCCTTCTGCCCTTATTTCGTTCTTGTGGATATTTCTTATATATGAGACTCGCTCATTGTTTACAATTCGTTTTGCTGATTAGTACTGATCGTGAACAGAGGGGTTCATTTGTTTATGCTTTCGATTTTTGTTACAGATTTTTATGTTCTTATTTATAAGTAATAGGATATGCTAGTGGCGTGATGTTTATACTTTGATACCGAAGGTCTCATAGTATATTGGTTTTGTGCAATGTCCGTCATGGTGTCTGTCTGTCCGTCCGTAAAGCTAGAGACTTGAAACTTTGCAAATATGTTTGTCTTTAGGCGAGACAGATAAAGTGTCAAGATTGGGGTGCCACGCCTACTAGGAGGCTGGGAAATCGATAAATTCGATAACAGAAAACCGATAAAACCAAATATTTCTCACATTCTTACAGCTAGAGTTACCAAATTTTGCACGCAGATAGCTAGTCATGTCCCTGAAAAAACTGCATCAAAATTTTGGATGCCACGCCCACTCCTTCCGCCCCCATCATCCCTGCTCCTTGATATTGGAAACGCCCATAGTTTTCACATTTTTTGGGCTAGAGCCACCAAATTTTGTGTCAAGATAGATATTAACGTTCCCCAAAAAAATGCATCAACATTTTGGATGCCACGCCCCCTGATTCCGCCCCCATCCCCCCCTTCACTGTGAAATTGGAAACGCCCATAGTTTTCACATTTTTTGGGCTAGAGCCACCAAATTTTGTGTCAAGATAGATATTGACGTTCACCAAAAAATTCATCAAAATTTTGGATGCCACGCCCCCTGATTCCGCCCCCATCCCCCCTTCTACTTGAAATTGGAAACGCCTATAATTTTCACATTTTTCGAGCTAGAGTCACCGAATTTGGTAGGAAGATATATGGTGACATCTGCAAAAGATCTGCATCAAAAATTTGGATGCCACGCCCACCTCTGCCGCCCACCATTTAAAATAGGAAATTTCTATATCTTTTATAGTTTTTAAGCTAGAGACCGTAAATTGGGTAGAAAGATAGAAGGCAGCATCTACCAAAGACCTGCATCAAATTTTTGGATGCCACGCCCACCTAAGCCACCCGCCTTATAAAATCGGAATCGGCTATATCTTTAACAATTTTTGAGCTAGAGCCACCAAACTTGGTAGGCAGATAGATAGTGACAGTTAAAAACATTTGATTCAAAAATCTGGATGCCACGCCTACCTCTGCCGCCCACCTTTTAAATTTGGGAGTTAAGTTATCTTCCACAGTTTTTGAGCTAAAGTCACCAAATTTGGTAACATGATAGCTGGCGATGTTTACCACATGGCCCACTCCATTCGCCACTGCATTCCCCCTTATCAACCGTTCTTTTACTGGTATCAAAGTATTCCGCAGTCGGTTGCGTCCGACTGCAACGTTTTTACTTGTTTTTATTAGTTTCCTGCTTGGTGCGTGCATTTATGCTTACTCTATTTATTTGTAATGTGATATGCTAGTGGCGTGATGTTTTCTTTATTGGTTTCCTGCTTGGTGCGTGCATTTATGCTTATTCTATTTAATACATAAAAATGAATTTTAGATTCTAGTTGCTGGGTTGGTTGAGTTGCTTATTTCTATAGTGTAAGTACATTTGGTTACATATGTGTTTCTTATATATAGCGTAGACATAGGTGACCTACAATGATCAGATATGTCACTTCCCCATCCCTTAGAAATTTGCTTGTCCTCAAGCTGTTAATATTGGATACATTTTTGCTTATTTTTCATGGAATTGTAAATTTTGTTCTGTATGTCATTATGTTATCTTCATTATGGCGTTCAACTTGTTCTTTATTTTTATATCTTATTATTATATTTTTGGGTATGCTTTTGAATTTGTATATCAGATGCAATGTTATTGCTATTAAGTGTATTGTTCGTTTTAGTATGTTCTTTGATTAGTTCTTTTGTTTGTAAAAATGATAATGGTTCAATTCGGGTTACGTTATTGGTAATATAAACTGTTTGTGTGAAATCTGACATAACATTTGATATATAAATTTCTTCTAATTGTATTGAACAATTTATTGCTTTAATTATATTATTTCCATCTATTTTAATTTCTTGATTTATACAGTTTTGATTTAAAAGTGTTTGTGGTATGTTGCAAGTAAGTATTACATTTGGTTCGACAAAACTTATTTCATAATTTTTATGTGTTTTTGTATATTTACATTCTACTTTTTCTTGTTTAATTATTCCTCTTATACATTTATTGTTGATTGTTTCTCTAGTTTGTGCGGAATATGATTTATTATTATGTATGTAATATCTGTCTTTTATATTTTCTGTTAGTATGTTTCTATTCCTGTCCGGGTAGGGTATTATTGTATAAATTGAACTTTGTGTCATTTCTCTTGGTATGTGTGAAATAATTATAATTTCGTTTGTGTCTGATTTAAGCCAAGTTAAAGTTTTAATATTTAATAATTTCTGTGGGTCTACATTTTCAAAATAATCATGTTTTAATAATTTCGGGTTAAAAATTCCAAATCTTGTTAGTTGCATGCCCATTTCAATATCTTCAATGTATTCTGTGAAGTTTTCTAAATTGAATATTATCATGTTTAGTTTTGTGTTCTGCTGTGAATTTTCTGTCATGTTTCTCATTATGTCTATTCCGTGATTTACTGCTTCTATAACTTTATTAAATTCATTTATCTGTATACTGTTTTCTTCTAGATCGTTAATTTTACTTTCAATTTTACTTTCTGTCTTCTTCTGTTAATGTTCCGAACAAGTACTTATATGCTTTTCCTACTATGTTGAGAAGTCCTCTCTTTTGTCTTCTTATAATTCTTATGCCATTCATTTCCCTGTCTAATTTTTCCATCAGATACATTACTTGTGGTAAGTGTCTGAACTCGTCTGCTTGCTTAAGTAAGTTTTCTCGTGTCCTTTCTGCCTTAGTAAAATTTATTGTGAGACAATGATATTCATAGTCCATTGGTATGTTAATTAACCCTGTTTTTAATATTATATACCTATTCTGTGCTTTTAGCTAATTAATTTTTATCGATTGTGCATTAACATGTATTATTGTTATTATGAATAGGATTAACTTTAATAAATGTGTTGGCGTGTATGTCCTCACTGTTTGACCTGTTATTGTTATATTTACTCTCAATAGTTTTCTTTTTCATTTTGTATTTTGTTTTATAATGCATAATTTTCCTTCCCCTATTTGTCTCTTCAAAATGTTTATCATCTATTTTCCTGATATTTCCTGTTTTCCTAAATGTGTTCGTTATCTTTGCTTTTATGTTTCCCTATACCTTGTATCTATTTCAAATTCTTTTCTGTTTTCATTTAGCTTATTTATTTTCTCGATTTTCTTTGTTTGAGTGTCTTCAGTTGGGGATCCTGCATAGATAAAAATGTCTGCTGGAGTTCTTCCTGTGGTATTATGTATTGTTTTATGATTATATGTATAGATTATTATTTCGAATTTTGTTAATTTATTCTCTTGATCAACATCGGTGTTTATTATTCTTAACCTTCGTTTACTGTTTTATGAAATCTTTCTACGTCTGAAATTCCATTTTTACTTGTCGTTATCTCAAGTGTCACGTTTTCTGAATCTAACCAAACTTTTAATGCTGCACACATGAATGCTGTATCTTTATCTGCTTTTATTTCTTTTAGCTTCTAACCAATCTCTACCATTTACTTCTATTAATGCTGCATACTTTGAGTATACAAGATAAGAATTGTTTGTTATCTATCATATAAAAAATTTAATCATGTTTTTTCGCGAGGATTAAAGATTTCCGGTGTTATTTCATAATTTAATTTCGTATTTCTATGTTCTACTTTAGCTACGTTACAAATTTCACATTCGTTTATTATATTTATACTTTGATACCGAAGGTCCTCATAGTATATTGGTTTTGTGCAATGTCCGTCATGGTGTCTGTCCGTCTGTCCGTCTGTCCGTCTGTCCGTATGAACGCAACTTTTTTCGACACCCGTAAAGCTAGAGACTTGAAACTTTGCAAATATGTTTGTCTATAGGCGAGACAGATAAAGTGTCAAGATTGGGGTGCCACGCCTACTAGGAGGCTGGGAAATCGATAAATTCGATAACAGAAAACCGATAAAACCTAATATTTGTCACATTCTTACAGCTAGAGTTACCAAATTTTGCACGCAGATAGGTAGTCATGTCCCTGAAAAAACTGCATCAAAATTTTGGATGCCACCCCTTCCTTCCGCCCCCCCATCCCTGCTCCTTGAAATTGGAAACGCCCATAGTTTTCACATTTTTGTGGGCTAGAGCCTCCAAATTTTGTGTCAAGATAGATATTAACGTTCCCCAAAACAATGCATCCAAATTTTGGAACCCACGCCCCTGATTCCGCCCCCTCCCCCCCTTCTCCGTGAAATTGGAAACGCCCATAGTTTTCACATTTTTGGGGGGCTATAGCCACCAAATTTTGTGTCAAGATAGATATTGACGTTCCCCAAAAAAATGCCTCAAAAATTTGGATGCCACGCCCACTGATTCCGCCCCCATCCCCCCTTCTCCCTGAAATTGGAAACGCCTATCGTTTTCACATTTTCTGGGCAAGACCACCAATTTTGTGTCAACATAGATATTAACGTTCCCCAAAAAAATGCATCAAAATTTTGGATGCCACGCCCCCTGATTCCCCCCCGTCCCCCTTCTCCGTGTAATTGGAAACGCCCATAGTTTTCACATTTTTTGCAAGAGCCACCAAATTTTGTGTCAAGATAGATATTGACGTTCCCCCAAAAATGCATCAAAATTTGATTGGATGCCACGCCCTTGATTCCCCCCCATCCCCCCTTCTCCCTAAATTGGAAACGCCTATAGTTTATCATCTATTTTGGGCAAAAGCCACCAAATTTCTGTGTCCAAGATAGGTATTGGCGTTCCCCATCAAAACTTGGGTGCCACGCCCCTGATTCCGCCCCCACCCCATTTCAAATTGGAAAGCCTTTAGCTTATACATTTTTGGGCTGAGACCACCAAATTTTGTGTGAGAGGTTAGTTTGGCGTTCCCCAAAAATGCATAAAAATTTTGATGCCGCACCCCTGATTACGCTATTCTTTTATGAAATTGGAAACGCCTATAGTTTTCACATTTTTCAAGCTAATTTTGTAGTAGATATATGGTACATCTACAAAAGATCATCATCGGTAATTTAGTATGCTTAACTTTTGCGCCTACCGTTTTACGCCCATCATTTAACGTCGGAAATTTCGATATCTCTTATAGTTTTTAAGCTAAGAGCCCGTAAATTGGGGCAGAAAGATCTAAGCCAAACTCCAAAGACCTGCATCAAAATTTTGAATGCCACGCCCACCTAAGCCACCCGCCTTATAAAATCGGAATCGGCTATATCTTTAACAGTCAGTTTTGAGCTAGAGCAACCAAACTTGGTAGCCAGATATATAGTTAAAGCTGCATACATTTGATACAAGATTCAAAATTTGGATGCCACGCCTACCTCTGCCGCCCACCTTTTTAAATTTGGGAGTTAAGTTATCTTTCACAGTTTTTGAGCTAAAGTCACCAAATTTGGTAACATGATAGCTGGCGATAATTTACCATATCGGCTATTTCATGTCCCCCTTATCAACCGTTCTTTTACTGGTATCAAAGTATTCCGCAGTCGGTTGCGTCCGACTGCAACGTTTTTACTTGTTTAGATTAGTTTTTGGTAGTCGGGATAGTAATATTTTTCTTTAAACGTGGTTATTGTCTTTTCTATTCCTGGGTGTAAAGGTTTCTTATGGTCTTTTAGTATTACTTCTTTAAGTTCTGAGTAAGTTTGGATATCTGTCAACTTCTTTATTGACCTCATTGTTTTTACTGCGCTGTCTCTACTTATAATTTCCTTGTATGCTTTTTGGAATGTTTCAAAGTCTCCATTGTGTGGGAAATAGATTACACTATTGTTTCCACAGAAATATTCTTTTATAATATCCTTTGCTTTTTCCAATGTCATTTCGTTGTATTTTATCTCTATTTTGTGTTTGTAGAAGTATTTTGTTGCTTTAATTTGATTCTCATTTCTTTTGATAAACTCGATTTGGTTACAATAATTGTTAAGTGCTCTTTCTGTAATTTGGATACATCCTTGATTGTCTTCATTCGCGCTATGTATCGTTGCTGTGACGCTGTTTTGTGTTTCATCTGTTTCTGCCATAAAATTTCTTTCTATCTTTACTCTTGATAAGGCGTCTGCTACATGGTTTTCCTTTCCTGGTACATACTACTTTATATCGTAATCGAATTCGTTTAGTTTGATCTTCCATCTTTGTAATTTCATATTTGGGTCTTTTATATTTGCTAAGGGTTTGTGATCACTCAAAATTTCGAATTTTCTACCGTAGAGGTAAGATCTAAAGTTTTTCGTTGCCCATACTATTGCTAATAGTTCCTTTTCTATTGCTGAATAATTTATTTCATGTTCATTTAATGTCCTCCTTGCGTAACATATAGGCTTGTGATCTTGTGATAAGACGGCTCCTAATGCAAAATTGCTGGCGTCTGTCGTTAGTGAGAATTTCTTATCGAAGTCTGGATAAATTAAAATTGGATCTGATATAATTAACAATTTTAATTTTTCAAATGAATCTTGATAATCTTTTTCCTCTGTATTTATTTTCATACCTTTCTTTACCTTTTTGGTTAATGGTTTTGCTACTTTGGCGAAATTCGGAATAAATTTTCTATAGAATCCACATAATCCTAGAAATCTTTTTATTTCTTTCGGTGTCTTAGGTATCGGAAATTATTTTACCGCTTCGATTTAATTTGGGTTTGGTTTTATTCCTTCTGTTGTTATAACATGTCCTAGAAAATCAGTTTCTCTTTTCATGAATTTACATTTATCTTGCTGTAGCTTTAAATTTGCTTCCCTCAGTTTTCTAAAAACTCTTTCTAATGATAATATATGTTCTTCCAATGAAGTGGAATACACTATTATATCATCCATGTATACTCGGCAATTTTTGTAAGCAAGTTCCTCTAATAAATTATTCATACATCGTTGAA